>JAGFBZ010000761.1:0-36689 GCA_018398805.1 Hirundichthys speculiger
AAGAAGAAAAGTATTGAAAGTGGACCCTAAATTTTGATGAGCCTGTTGGTTTTTGTGGAGACGATCTGACAAATTCTGAGCCCATTGATTTCATCTCTTTTCCAAATGATGAATTCTGGAGCTTCATCACCAATCAAACAAATAGAAAAGGCCACCAGTTCTTTGAAAGGGAAATATTGAAACCAAACTCCAGATTTCATGACTTTATGATGTGATTGTCCCTGAAATGGAAGCTTTCATTGTTCATGGGGCTGCAGGAAAAATCTGAAACTGAGGACTACTGGGCAGGTTTGGGCAGGTGATGTCACAATAATCAAATTAGATGACAAATCTACTTCCATTCCAAATTTTGATTCATCCTGAAGATATTTCTCATTTACAGTATGTCTTTATCTCAAACCACTTTAAAGTTATAGCCTTTGAAACCTTGATATCAAAGTTTAACATTTTCCAATATGGCCGCCACCTTGTGACATCATAATATGCAAATTATATGAATACTTTCACCCCCATCACAGACTTTGAGTCATACTGAACAATTTTCTCATTGACAGTATACCTTTATCTCAAACTGCTTTCAGGTTATAGCCTTTTGAAATCTTGATGTCAACATTGTATATTTTCTTGAAAAAACTCTGGCGCCTAAAGGGTTAAAGGCAGGACAGTCTGCGGCCCCCGTGACACCATCCGTGTTTCAAAAACGTCTCGTCCATTCAGCTGTTTAATGCAACAGCCGTCTCCTGCAGGTGAGACACCAACTACTGAAAAGCCAAACGGTTGAACAACCGGACGCCTCCAACCGGCTCCATTCATGCAGCCACTCAGAGCCAGCTGATGCTTGTTAAATGTGTGAAACTGGGTCAGTCGAAGCCGGCGAGGCCAGAGGCCTTTCCTGTTGACCGGGCGGCTCAGTCAACACACAGAGTTGAGAGGTCAGAGCTGGAAAGGCAGCGACCGGAGTCCAATTGATTGTTCCCATGGGTGCATGTTTGTTAGCGTCAGTCCTGAGCTTCAGCGTTAAAACAGATGGTATCGTAAAATGAAAAAAACAAAAAAAACAAACAAAAAAACTGCCTTGCAAGGTGGCAACAACAGGAAGCAGAACGATCTGATTGATTCAACGTGATTACAGTGTGTCGAGACACGCTGGTGCGTGTTTGTGTGTGCGTGTGCAGCGCCATAAAAAGTGGATTTGGGTTGTGTTAAGTAACAGGACATGAGCTGATGCAGGAAGTAGCTGATGAAAATGTAGCGATCAGACCTTAAATCTGAACTTTGTTTATTGATGCAGAATAAGAGTTCACCCTTTTTAGTGTCAGATGTCATTCAGGTGGATGCTGCCAAGTTCACCTGAAAGGTTGACCTACATCACTGACCTGTAACGCAGCGTCCTCCTGCCTCTCCATCGCTCAGTTTCCTTCCAGCCAGTCAGCAGGAGGACAGTCACATCCCAGCTTTGACCCTGCTGCCATCTGGTGGACATTAATCAAACTGCAGCCTCTTTAAAACGATAATTATGGGTAATTCATCTATTTCAGTAAAAGTGTTTCAGTTAGAAGACATAATATGACTTTTTCAATAAAAATAGTCATATTTAATTCAAAAACGAAATCAGTGAAAAACTTTTAGTTGTAGACTAAAACAGTATAAAAATAGTTCATAATTATATCCCACAAGTTGAAGCCCTATTATTTACAATTGAATAATTAAAAGCACGAGAAAAAAGTGATATTTTACCCTTAAGGTTGTGGAAACCTTTTTTTGAAAGTTGAATGATTTCTTATTTTTTTAGCTGTAGTTTAGTGGTGAAGTTAAATGGGTTTTTCCCCTGAAGCTTATTTTTATTTACTGAAGTTTAATGTTTTTTTTTCCTGAAGTCAATTTTTTTAACTGAAGTTTAATGATTTTTTTTTTGCCGAAGTTCAATTTTTTTTTTTTTTTTTTTTTTGCTGAAATTTAATTTACAAGTTTAATACTGGAGAAACATGATTTTGTTTTCCTGAAGTTTAATTTTTTTAAACTGAATTTTGATGATTTTTTTTTTCTTTTGCTGAAGTTTAATAAATTAATTTTTTTTTTGGCTGAAGTTTAGTGATGTAGTTTAATATATATGTATATTTTTTTTTTACTAAAGTTTAGTATTGAAGTAAAATGATTTTGTTTTCCTGAAGTTAATTTTTTATAAATGAAGTTTAATTATTTTTTAAACTGAAGTTTATTATTTTTTTTTTTTTACTGAAGTTTAATTAATTAATTTTTTTTAGCTGAAATATAATATTTTTTAAATAAGTTTAATACTTCAGTAAAATTATTTTGTTTTCCTGAATTTTTTTTTTTCCTGAAGTTGAAGGATTTTTTTGCTAAAGTTTAAATAATATTTTTGCTCCTGAAGTTTAATTTTTTTTTAATTGAAGTATAATGATTTTTTTTGTACTGAACTTGTATTTGTCTATTTTTTTTAAATGATTTTATTTAATAATTTTCTTTTGCTAAAGTTTAACTAATTTTTTTTTTTGCTGAAGTTTAGTGATGAAGTTTAATGATTTTTTAAAACTGAAATTTGATTATTGTTTTGCCAAAGTTTAATTAATTTTTTTTTTTTAGATGAAATATAATTTTTTTTATTCAATTCAATTCAATTCAATTCAATTTTATTTATATAGCGTCTGTTACAATGACAATTGTCTCTAGGTGCTTTACAGAGACCCAGATCATGACCCCCGAGCAAATATCATTACCTAAAAATATAATATTAAATCATTTATATATATTATATATATTATATATTTATAAGTTTAATACTTCATCAAAATTATTTTGTTTTCTTGAAGTTAAATTTTTTTTGCTGAAGTTTAATGATTTTTTTTGCTAAAGTTTAAATAAAAGGTTTTTTAAACGGAAGTATAATGACTTTTTTTTCTACTGAACTTGTATTTGTTTATTAATGTGATATTAAAAAATTGATTTCAGGCCTTCTGAGGCCTTCCTGACCTGGAGTAAAATCACTGACAGGGCTGGATGACATTTGATTAACTGTGATTAAACTCGTCTAAGACGAGGCCACTGTGTTGATATGATTAGGCGTCAACTTGTCTGCAGTTCTGACGTGTGTCCCAATAAGATCAAGATTGTGTTGTTTCAGATGGATGCAACTGGTTTCCTTAAATTACTGCTGGCCCTGAGTGACGTTGGCATTCTGGTTTTGATCTGGCTCTCGTGAACATCTTAATAAATCTCTGTGCACCTGCGCAGTTTCTCTGTGCCTTAATTAACAGCTGAATTGAATGCTACACCACCACTGCATAGTATTACCAGCCTTCACAGGTAAATAAGATCCTGAATTTTTACTTAACAGTTGACGTCCCTGGGTGTTTTTCTTGTTGTTTTTGCGTCGTTTTCTGTTTTGTGTCTGCTGGCCCATTCGCCTGCGGTCCCGGATCGGGGGAGAGTAGCTCCTCACGGCCGCAAGTTCCATAGGATTTTCGGAAATCCGGCCTCGTGAAGGGGTGTCGGCGTCTGGACCGGGACATTGGCAGAACTCCGACGGAACCGCTGTGCTTTGGTGAGTTGATTTTGAAAATTTTAAATTTTAATCACGACGTGTGGCGGTGACTGAGGAGTTTTTTTAGCTGTGTAGCCCCTGCCTGCTTCGGTGAGTTGTGCTGTGTGGCCGTCTGTCCCTGACGCGTGCGTGCTCGTCCGTGGACTCGTGAGCACGCCATTTTTGTCTCTGCTGGTGCCCGGTCCCAGAGGGAAGCTTAGAGAAAGTCCCGCCCCCGGTTACCGGCTGAAGGAATAGCCGGGCCGAAGGTCTGCGTAGGTCGCAGCCGAAAGACAGATTTGTTGACCAGGGGTCATTTGGATTAGTACGGTTCGCGCACGGTGACGATCGTGCAGAGGCGAAAGACAGGTACCTGCACCTGAGGGGGCGGCTTCTGCGGACATAGAGCCTAGACTAGGTTCGGTGTTGAGACGCACGTGAAGAAATGGGACAGGCGGGGTCGAAGCAGCGTGGGGAAGAAATTAAGTTAGAAGGGTATCTTTTTGATGACATGAGAGCCAGATACGGGGCTTCTTGGCAGACGAGTGTGCGAGCTTGGGTTAAAGATTATGATTTCCCGAAAGCGGGCTCGTTGTCGCTGCGCGTTCTCGATCAGGTGGAAATGCGGTTGCGCATGTGTGAAGCGGAGCTTAAGGAAAAAAGAAAATGAATACCGCCGTTTGGGAAAAATTAGAAAGTCACAGAGCGGCATTACAGGTATTCAGAGAAGAGGCTGAACGGAGACTTAAAAAGCAGGATAAAAGTAATCTTAATCAGCTTCCGTGTTCTGATTCTGCGCCTGACTGTGTTACCGTTTTGTCGGAAGTGTCTAAATACGAGGCCAATAAGAATTTTATGCCCCAGAGTCAGAGTAAGAAATTGTACCCACCCCTTCCTCCAGCTCCGGTGCCAGCTTTTCCTCCTGTACGACACACATACACACACGAGCCGGTCACGTCTGCTCTGCCCCGAGCGTTTCAGTGTGCACAGGTGAATTATGACCTAGACGGATACGTGGGTGGACCCGCTCGTCTGGTTCCAGCTGCAGCGGGACCAGAGGACTTCCCACCGCCCCTCCCGCTGGAGGAAGAACAAGCGGACCCTGTTGTTCCCCTGTCTGCTCCGCAGGTTGCAAAGACTGAGCAGGACGCCAAGGCTGAGCGAGCGCCGGGGGGCGCTACGACGAGCGGAGCAGTGACCACGCGGGGCCAGACGAAGAAGCAGCAGCAGCAGCAGGAAGTAGTGGCCTTGCTTCCGATGTTTGAGGTCGGCGGACCGTCAGGAGCTCAACTTGTGTTCAGAGCTTGGACATTAACGGAGATAAAAGAAGCTGCAGCGAGACTGCCCGATCCACACGACTCAGGTGAGCGATTTGCGGGGAGGAATTCCGTGCCTTTTGCAGAGAGTTTCGACCGACTCTGACTGAGCTAAAACGTCTGTTAGCCATGAGGCTAAAGCCCACAGACTGGAACAATCTGAAATCTTATGTGCCTAAAGATGATGCACGCTGCGAGGAGGTTGAGTGGGCTGCCAACCACGAGTATGTACAGGCAATTGACGCTATTGCAAAAGGCATGGAGACTGTGTTTCCATCTAAGGTGAATTTATTGAAAATTGATCAGTGCAAGCAAAAAGAGGACGAGTCAGCTGCCGACTTTTATGTTCGCTTTTGGAACGTTTATGTCGAGTCATCCGGCATGGGAGACGCTCCAGAGGGATACGCTGGAAAGGCAGAAGCGACGATGTGGGAGCAGCATTTCCGTAATTCATTTCTGAAAGGTTTGAAGCGTGAAATTGTGGATGAACTGCAGAAAACGTGTGTTGGCTATGATGAAGCAAGATTGTCTGACATACGTAGACACGCTATTCATGTGGACAAACACCAGACTGCCGCTAGACGTCTCAAATTGCAGAAGAAAGACGATGACATGCACAAGTCTGCTTTGTGTCTCTACAACGCTGTTTACCAGGCTCCATTCAAACGAGGAAGGGGTCGGCGTGGCCGCTTCCCACCCCGTGGCAGAGGATCGAGGCGGGGCCGGGGAGGGGCCAGCCGGAGCGACGCCTGTTTTCAGTGTGGCGAGGTAGGACATTGGGCGGCACAATGCCCAGCGGGGGCGGGGACTGAGGATTGACATCATGTGGACTCTGCCACGGGCACGGGGGCGGAGTCAGATGACACACCTACTGATGACACATCACACAATGTTCTCACTGCTTCTGGCAAAGAAGACCTGCTTGCTAACACACACACAGATGCTGATAACATGTCACACATTTCTCTGCCTCCTCGCTTGTGCAATGAAGACCTGCTTGCTGAGCTTTCTGGCACCATCGAGCGTTTGGAAAAAGGTACTACATCCCTAACACCTACTACACCTCTGACAGCCAATTATGTAAAACTGGGACAACAAACGCCAGTTTTAAAAAACATGCCCCCAAATGACATTGTCTATTTCTGATTCCCAGTAACTTTTTTAGTTTGACACAGGTGCGACGATTTCTGTTTTCGGGAAGCAGATCTGCCATCTGCACCGAGACTGAGTGGCAGATATGTCCATTCTGTCTCTGCCACGGGACACGTTGTCTGTGAGAATTTACAGTTTCCACTGGGCTGTACCGATACTGATGGTAAGAAATTTAAACATTCATTTCTGTTCTCTTCACATTGTCCTGTGTCATTATTAGGACGTGATTTGATCTGTGAACTGGGGTTATCACTTGTTTCGACGCCAGAGGGCCTCAAGGTAACCAAATTAGATTTAAATGATGTCCACTCGCTTGTGCAGTTGTCTGTCAACACCCCGTTGTATGTGTATAATTGGAAACTCCCCGTGGGTGAAATCACCAGCCATCTGCTACAGGCAGTGTGTGGGGTCGTTTCTCCCACGGGGACTGAGTTTGCCCCAAGCGGTTCAATTCATTGTATGTCACATTTGTCCCTGGGACCTGATGCTGGTTATGAGCAGCAGTGGTACCGGGAGGGGACAAATTGTGAGAGATTGATAACACAACATCTGTACTGGTCAACGCACAAAGCGCGTTGTCAGTGACCTTGACTCAAAGCCAAGGAGAATTGTTTACCGCTTGTGATTGTTCTGATGTGCATTATGATCTGCCTGCAGGGCGATGCAAATGTTTCAGGCGACTGCGCCCACATGTGGCCCTCTCAAAGGGCGTTGATGACACCTGGACTGAACGTGGGCCTCTTTCTGACTGAATGTTTGGAGGCAGGTGACTGGGAGCCGACTTCTGACCCGATGTTTTTTTACAGTGCCGGCAGAAATGCATATCGTAAGTCGTTCGTTTTGGGGACACACGTGACGCGGTGTGTTCACCTGATAGAAGATATGGATTTCTGCCTGCTTACTGATGTTGAGTTTGACCAAATACCAGCGCTCCAGAGCGTCCCGTCGACGTTATTGGGCAAAAGGCCCACACGATGTAGGGTTAATCAGAAACGTTGAACCAGTTGTGATTACACCAAAGTCTGATTTTAGGCCGTGTCAACAACAATCCGTTAAAAGCGGAGGGCGGTGATGGGAATTAACACCTGTTTTCGAATCTCTGCGCGCCGCAGGTGTGATCGTCCCATGCCCTGACTCTCCTGTCAGAACTCCGATTTTTCCGGTGAAAAAAAGTCGTGAAAATGGCCAGCCGACAGAGTGCGCTTCGTCCAGGACCTGCAGGCCGTCAACAAGGCCGTGCAGGCCCTGGCGCCATCGGTCCCAAAATCCATACACTATAGTTTCACAGATTCCTATTTCAGCGAAATGGTTTTCTGTGGTTGATCTGGCTAATGCTTTTTTCAGTATTCCTATCCATCCTGGTAGCCAGTTTTGGTTTGCTTTTAATTTCAGGAATGAGGCCTGGACGTTTACTCGTCTGTGTCAAGGTTATTGTGAATCACCACGATTTACAATGCTGCTCTGCGACGCAGCCTTGAACCTTTGGAACTGTCCCCCTGGGACAGTAATGCTGCAGTACACGGACACGTGTTGTTGCGTGTCCCACACAGCAGCAGTGTGAGACCGACACGATTGCTCTCTTCATCACCCTGGCGAAGGAGGGCCACAAGGCCAGCCTGTCTAAGTTACAGTTTGTGAAACAGCATGTGAAATTTCTGGGACACTCTATTTCAGTGATGGCAGATCGTTGTCACCGAAGCGGGTTGAGGCGATCCAGCGTGTTCCCAGACCCCTCACAAAGAAACAGGTGATGTCTTTTCTAGAATGTGTTCATACTGTCGGATGTTTATCGTGGGCTATGCGGAGTTGGAGGCTCCCTTGACCGCTCTCATTCATGGGAAAGGGCTGGCTGCGCACGATAAGGTCAGTTGGACACCTGAGGCAGAAGAGGCTTTCAGCGGCTGAAGCGGGCCCTCCAAACCACTCGGCCTTGGGCCTGCCGGACCCCAGCGGCCCTTCACGCAGACAGTGAGTGAGAGGGAGGGGTTCATGACATCTGTTCTGTTACAGGAACATGGCGGGGCGTTGAGGCCTGTGGCTTATTTCTCTGGTAAGCTGGATCCGTGTTGCGGCTGGGCTTCCCCGTTGTTTGCGGGCTGTGGCTGCTGCTGAGAAGGCCGTATATGCTTCACGCGATCTGGTAGGTTATGCTGATCTGACACTGTTGGTTCCGCATGCTGTGTCTATGATCCTGTTGGAGCAGAAAACATCACATTTGTCTGCTGCTAGGTGGCTTCGGTATCAGACTGTTCTCCTTGATTTACCGAACATAACTTGTGAAACGCTGCAGTGTTTTGAATCCAGCCACTCTCATGCCAGGTCCGGAGGACGGCGAGCCCCACGCTGTGTGGCTGCAATTAATGAAGTTTGCACCCGAGACCGGATCTTCTTCAGGAGACGGCTCTGGTAAATCCTGACTTGGTTCTGTATGTAGATGGTTCAGCATTCAGGGATAAGCGCACAGAAAGGAACAGAGTGGGGTTCGCAGTCGTGTCAGACCATGAGGTCCTGGCATCCGGCTCCCTGCCGCATCAGTGTTCGGCCCAAGCAGCTGAACTGGTGGCTTTGACTGAGGCATGCAGATTGGCGAAGGGGAAGAGCGTCACGATTACACACGGACAGCAGGTATGGGTTCGTGTTTTGTCATAACTTTGGAGCGATTTGGAGATGTAGGCAATTTCTGAAGTCTGACGGGAAGCCTGTCCTGAACGCGGATAAGGTGAATGCTCTCTTGGAGGCCATCTCCCTGCCCATTTCCATAGCTGTATGTAAATGTCCAGCTCATGTTAACGGGACTGATCTATTTCCGCAGGCAACGCTCGTGCGGATGCTGCGGCGAAAGTGGCTGCTCGTTCTCCTGTTAACTATTCTCTCGTCTCTGCAGTGGCTTCCCCCAGGGGAGATGACGTGGTCACGTCTCTAAGTGCGATGCAGACGTTCGCTTCCCCAGATGAGAAACGGTTGTGGCGGCGGGCCGGCTTGGTCTGGTTGATGGCGTGTGGCGTGCAGGTGACAAACGACCATGCTTGCCTAAACATTTTTTCTCCCATTTTGCTAGGCTGACTCATGGGTGGACCATGCAGCACCGGGGGTCATGCTGTCGACCTTGACTAGTACTGGTTCACGAAAGGATTCCTCTCTTATGCGCAGAGGCTCTGCAGCTCCTGCGTTAATCTGTGCTGCCCACAACGCGAGGGGGAGTGAAGATGCCGCTGGCTGCTCATCCGCACCTGACAGGCCGTTTGAGTACATCATGCTTGATTTCGTTGAGCTTTCTCCTTGTGAGGGGAAGAAGTACTGTTTGGGATTGTTGATATGTTTTCGAAGTGGGTTGAGGTCTTTCCTTCCTCTAAGGCTGACAGTCCACAGTGGCGGGGCTCTGCTGATGGAGATTTTGCCACGTTGGGGAATTCCATCTAGGATCTCCAGTGACAACGGCACCCACTTCGTGAACCAGGCCCTGGCGCAGGTAGGAAAATATTTGGGGTTTTAGCCTCAAGAGACTTGTGCCTACCATCCTGCGAGTGGGGGCGCTGTTGAAAGGGAGAATGGTACTTTGAAGTCTAAATTGGCAAGTGTTTGTGCAGAAACAGGGGTTGTCCTGGCTCAAGGCTCTACCGGTTGTGTTGCTGTACATGCGGATGCGTGTGCGGTCGAGGGCTAACCTGAGTCCGTTCGAGATCCTCTTTGGCAGACCACCGCCGATGGGAGTAGACGCACCAGATAAGTGCATCCTTCCATCAGCTGAATTGTGTGAGAACTCTGTGTTGTCGTATTGCAAGAATCTGCACTCTGTACTGACACAGATTAACTCACAGGTGAAAGCTGCCCAGCCGGTACCAGCAGGAGTCTCTCTTCACAAGCTACGGCCAGGCAACTGGGTTCTGGTGCGGGACCTGGGTCGAAAGCATTGGAAAGCCAGGCGGTGGAACGGACCGTTCCAGATCCTGTTGACGACCCACACTGCTGTTAAGATAGCGGAGCGGGCGACTTGGATCCACGCCAGCCACTGCAAGAGGGTTCCTGGCCCAGTTCCTGACCCTAGGCTGTTTTTCCCCTTTTACAACCCCTTACACCCTTACACATACACACACTGAGCTCGAAGAAAGAAGAAACAAAGGTGAAGAAAAGAAGACATTCAATATATACAGGACTGTTGTGTGTGCTAATCAGAGTTTAGGATGTTGCATGTTAAAATGTTTAGGATGTTGATTTTGTTTCTGTTATCAATTTTCTGTGTTTTTGGGTTTCATGTACCAGGAGCCTGCTAGGTCACGGTCCACCCGAGATGTAGATGTAGGGGGTTCGTTCGTGAGTCGTAACATGCTCACGAAAAGGGGGGACTAACCGTAGCAACGGATGGTATCGGGCGATGGTAACAACGGCTCGTGGATTGGCGTGACAAATAGCTGTTACGTTTGTTCGGCCTTACCTCATGCGTCTGACAGCGCTATTCCTCTCACTCCGTGTCCGCTCACCGGGGCAGAAACATTAGGGGTGTTAGTGGCGTTTACTGTGGGGATTAAGAGGGCGACTAGGGACGCTGGGGGTGGACTGAGGGTTGCAAACGTTTCAAGCCTGTTAAGCCAATGTAACGTGCACGTCCCTGACTATTCTGGGTTTATGATACGGTTTCCAAACGCTACAGGTCCTCCTTGGAGTCCGAAGGTTTATGAATCTGTGTTTACCGCGAATCCGACACTTTACGAAGCTCCCGTTTGTTTTTCTCGATCGTGTTCTGCTCGTGGGGGCGTTTCTGGGGAATAGTGAGTGTAAGCTCACTAGGAATGCCACATGCGGACGTCGGGACGGTGACGGATGTCCCCATCCCCACCTGTCCTACTTGAACATCTCCAAGCTTCTCACTCCGATTGATAATCTGGGTGTTACTGATAATCCTCGAGTTCTATTCCCTAGTTTCTGATGGATTTGGATGCTTGCGGCGTCATGTGTGGGTTTGTGGCAAACATGTTTATCAACTTCTGCCTCCCGATTGGTGTGGAACGTGTTATCTGGCTAGACTTCTTCCGCATGTGGGTATTTATGATTCGCTGACTCATCATCATGCTAATTACCCTCATTATTACTCTACCCGTTCTATTTCAAAGCGTGAGGTTCCGGCTCATAGTAATCGTGTTTCAGTGGGGGCGAAAGTGATGGGGGGTTTGTTTCCTTGGTGGGGAACTGTAAACTTGGCCCATCAGATTGATGATCTGGCGATTGATCTGGAAAATCTTACTGCTGAATCCGCCGAGGGGTTTACTGAGATCACACAACGGAGGTCCAAGCCTTGCGTAACATGGAGTTACAGGACCGCATGGCCCTAGATTTGATGCTGGCTGCCCACGGCGGCGTCTGCCATGTCGTAAGTGAAAGTTGCTGCACGTTTGTGCCTGATATTACTGATAACATGACTCATGTCATCTCACACCTGAATGGGTTGCTGCAGACGCAGCGCCAAAGGGACTCAGCGGAGTCCGGGGGGTTTGATCCGTGGACGTGGCTGACCTCAGGCTCATGGTACGGGGTAATTTTGAAGATGTTTACTCCAATCTGATTATTTTGGTTGTGTTTTTTCTTTTATTTATATGTGTGATTCCATGTATACGCCACATGATGCTAAAAGCAATGACGACATCTTTTTTGAGGGATCAGAGACCTGACCCCTTCCCCGATATCAACTGGGGTGGCGCACCTGCTGGTGCTTCTGAGAATTGAATGTTTCTTTGCCTTAGGTAGAATGTGGCCTTTTTTCCCACTGGGTTTTTGGCCTAGATTAGAGTAGATAGCCTCTAGGGGTCTTTTGCCGTTCCCCTTATTTCCGGGAATCTGACAATCTAAATTATACCAAATCCAAAATTCAACTTCTAAATTTAATCAGTCCAATCATTTTAACCAATCAACAAGATTCCAATCTGAGCTGCAAACTCGTTACATAGCTGGGGACGGGTGTTTGGCCGCTAGAGGGGGCACTTCCTATAGAGTAGACTGCGCACCATTATTCCCTGTTTAGCTCGCAGTTGTGGGCCGGGAACCGCGTGCTCTACTGCTGTGCCCAGATAAGCTTTCATATATATGCAAAGAAAATGAGGTGCAAAAAACAAAAGCAGGGATTGTGATATTAAAAATTGATTTCAGGCCTTCTGAGGCCTTCCTGACCTGGAGTAAAATCACTGACAGGGCTGGATGACATTTGATTAACTGTGATTAAACTCGTCTAAGACGAGGCCACTGTGTTGATATGATATTAGGCGTCAACTTGTCTGCAGTTTGACGTGTGTCCCAATAAGATCAAGATTGTGTTGTTCAGATATGGATGCAACTGGTTTCCTTAAATTACTGCTGGCCCTGAGTGACGTTGGCATTCTCTGTTGGTTCTGGCTCTCGTGAACATCTTAATAAATCTCTGTGCACCTGCGTCAGTTTCTCTGTGCCTTAATTAACAGCTGAATTGAATGCTACACCACTGCATAGTATTACCAGCCTTCACAGGTAAATAAGATCCTGAATTTTTACTTAACAATTAATTTTTTTAATGATTTTATTTTATTATATTTTATTTTGCTGAAGTTAAAATTTTTTTTTACTTGGATATAATGAGTTTTTTTTTGGGGGGGAGCAACTGTCTGCATATATGTTTAGAGCTATAATTAGAGCCATAATTTGCCAAAGACCTTTTTTGAAAGTCCTACACAGAATATGTGCATGTGATAATGTGATATAGCAGCAGATGTTAGTTTTCTGTGCAGGTGAGAGCGAACGTGTCCTGCAGTAGCAGTTTGACAGTTCAGTCTGACGTATGTTATTAACAGCTAAAACACCGGTTCTGTCACAAAGACACAAGAGTCCCAGCAGAGAAGAGACATGTGACAAAAAAAGAGAGACGAGGGGAACGTTTCCAGCTCAGTTCAGGTTTCTGGATATTTAACTCCACGTTACTGTCTTCATGGGCACATAAACCGACGGACCGTTTCCTGCTGCTGTTAACTGTGAAGACGTGAGTTAAGTTCAGGAACGCACTGATCAGGGACCAGTGACGTCTTTATTATGAGGTCAGCGGGTGAATTATTGTCCAGCAAGCTGGAGTCACACAGTTAAACCATTTCCTTCACAAAAAAGAACGAAAGACAGGATCCAGTTACAGAACAGTTACAGTCCTGCCAGATGCAGCTGGGATGAAAGAAGTATCGTTGACATGATGGGAACAAGGTGTGGCTGGACTGGACCTTCTCCAGAGTTCTGACCAGCGAGATCAGGGGTCTTCAACTCCAGTCCTGGAGAGCTGCGACCCTGCACGTCTTAGATCGTCTTAGATCGTCTTAGATCGTCTTAGATTGTCTTAGATCATCTTAGATCGTCTTAGATCGTCTTAGATCATCTTAGATCGCCTTAGATCGTCTTAGATCATCTTAGATCGTCTTAGATCATCTTAGATCGTCTTAGATTGTCTTAGATCATCTTAGATCGTCTTAGATCGTCTTAGATCGTCTTAGATAGTCTTAGATCATCCTAGATCGTCTTAGATCATCCTAGATCGTCTTAGATCGTCTTAGATCGTCTCTAGATCGTCTTAGATCGTCTTAGATCGTCTTAGATCGTCTTAGATCATCTTAGATCATCCTAGATCGTCTTAGATCATCTTAGATCATCTTAGATCATCCTAGATCGTCTTAGATCGTCTTAGATCATTTTAGATCGTCTTAGATCATCTTAGATCGTCTTAGATCGTCTTAGATCATCTTAGATCATCTTAGATCATCCTAGATCGTCTTAGATCGTCTTAGATCGTCTTAGATCATCTTAGATCGTCTTAGATCATTTTAGATCGTCTTAGATCATCTTAGATCGTCTTAGATCGTCTTAGATCGTCTTAGATCTTCTTAGATCGTCTTAGATCATCTTAGATCGTCTTAGATCATCTTAGATCGTCTTAGATCGTCTTAGATCGTCTTAGATCATCTTAGATTGTCTTAGATTGTCTTAGATCGTCTTAGATCGTCTTAGATTGGTCCTTAAGAGGGAGTTTTGTTATGTTTGTGGTGCATGGGGGGGGTGAGGGGTAATTGGGGTGACTTTGGGGTGTGTGACGGCTTTTATTTTGTTTTAATATGCATTGATTTTTTATCATTATTATTATTTTATTATTTTTATTTTTTATGTAAAGAACTTTGTGTTGCCTGAGGGCATGAAAAGCGCTCTACAGTCATGGAAAAAATAATTAGACCGCCCTTGTTTTCTTCAGTTTCTTGTTCATTTTAATGCCTGGTACAACTAAAGGTACATTTGTTTGGACAAACATAACGATAACCACAAAGATTGCTCATAAGAGTTTTATTTAAGAGCTGATATCTTACCATTTTCCATGGTTTTCTTGATTATAACCTAAATCACTTAAGTTTTTACATCAATAGCTATGGTGTTGTACTGCCAAAAACACTGCTTTTATGCATTCAGTGTTTTCTTTTCTGTCTGTTTTAGTCACATGATGACGTTTAGTGGTACCAGGTATTAAAATGAACAAGAAACTGAAGAAAAAATGGTGGTCTAATAATATTTTCCATGACTGTATAAATAAAGTTTGATTTGATTTGATTTGATTTAAGAGGCCACTGTCCTGCAGGTTTTAGATGCTTTAACACACCTGATCCTAATTAATGGCCGTCATTATTGCAACTCCACAATTTCCCTGACGGAGACCTCCCAAGGGGTTAATAAAGTTCTATCTATCTTTCTATCTAACTACCCTTAACTCTCTTGCTCCATTAAAAACCAGATCTGTTTCTTTCTCCGGTTCTGCCCCCTGGTTCACCCCCTGAGCTTCGGCTAATGAAAGCCAAATGTCGGTGTAGTGTCTGAAAAACATGATATATATCTAATATTTACATGATATTTACCTTTTTACATAAAGTTTAACTACGACTTTTTAACAGCGAAAGGCCTGACAGTTTAGGCCTTTGTTGAGGTTCATTGAGTTCGTTTTTGCCCAATATGTGAGAATACTCTCAAGGACACATTCCCACACTTACAAATGTGGAAGATCCAAAATTAAGAGAAAAAGGAAGTAATATCCTGTGTTAGGTCCTTATCAGAAGACACCAGATGATTATTGTCCAAAGGGAAAAACATGTCAAACAATTGCCTAGAAATCATGATTGATCCCATGTTTGTCTGAAATTAGATCTGGCTATGACTATAAAAACTGTCTCTTGATGTACGTTCTTGTTCTTCCTACCAATTCGATTTTCAGGAGATGCCAGACTCGCTGCAGGAGTCTGTTATTGTGCCTACTTTTCCTTGTAAATAAATATCTTTTTGCATTTAAAAGTCGGCCTGGAGCAGCTTTTTTCTGAACCCATTAACACACTCAGAACGGCACAAGCAAACTTACAGCAACCATATACTACATTACTACATTACAAGGACTGCATTGCTCGAGCCAAATCCAACTTTTATTCTGACATAATCCGTTCCAACGAGGGTAACACCAAAACCCTGTTCTCCCTGTTCAGGAACATCTACCATCCCACCTGCACTCAGCTGCTTTCTGCAACTCCCTCATGTCATTTTTCAATGAAAAAAATCCAGAAGATCTACCAGCATCTTGGCTCACACAGCCCCCGCCCCCCCCCCCCCCCAGTATTTATCTGAATCTGTCCCTCCATCACTCAGATCTGCTGCAATAACCCCAGTACTGAAGAAACCCAGTGCTGATCCTACCAACTTCCATAACCTACATCCTATTTCTAATCTACCTTTCATTTCCAAAATCCTTGAAAAAAAACGTAGCTGCTCAACTTCACAGTTATTTGTCCCAAAACAACCTTTATGAACACTTTCAGTCTGGTTTCCGCCCCCTCCACAGCACAGAAACTGCCCTAATTAAAGTCACCAACGACCTCCTCATGGCAGCCGACTGGTCTACTCACCATCCTCATCCTCCTTGACCTGAGTCTTTGATCCATCTGTCACACCACCCTCCTCAGTAGATCATCCTCCATCAGCATCACCCACACCACATTTGACTGGTTTAAATCTTACCTCTCAGGCCGGAGTCAGTTTATCCAGCTCAAATCTTTCAAATCACAACCATCTGCTATCACCTCTGGTGTGCACCAGGGCTCCGTCCTGGGGCCCCTCCTTTTCATCATCTACCTTCTTCCCCTTAGCCATATTTTCCGTAAATATAACATGAATTTCCACTGCTATGCGGACGACACCCAGCTGTACCTCTCCAGTAAACCCACTCCCAAATCCTGGTTCACATCAAATTTCCTCAAACTCAACAGTGACAAAACTGAAGTTCTCCACATTCAATCAATCAATCAACTTTTATTTGTAGAGCCCTTTGCAACACACAAGGTGACCAACGTGCTTTCCATTAAAATCCACATTAAAACAAAACAATTTAAATTCGACATAACAATACAATTAAAATTAAATTAAAAATATCTCACATCATGACTGTGTATTAAAAGCCAGTCTACAGTCAGTCAAGGATACTTGTCTACATTGGACAAGCTGAAGACGGCTAAGTGACGACTTGGAGACACCAACATACAGTGCATTACAATAATCGATTCCTGAGCTTATAAAAGCATGAATGGTTTTTTCCAAGTCTGGACGATTTAAAAATGGTTTTACTTTTGTTAAAACCCATAACTGATAAAAACTGGCCCTGACCACGATGTCAATTTGCTTGTCGAACTTTAAGCTGCCATCAAAAATAACTCCAAGACTCCTCACAGAAGCTTTCACTTTAAAAGATAGATCACCAGAGTGTGCTGAATTACCAAAGGAAATACACTCTGTTTTATCTTCATTTAAGCGCAGAAAATTTTGCCCTAACCACATTTTAATATCTGCAATGCCAGAAAGGGTTTGAAGAGCACCGCTTTTGTTTGGGAGCACAGGAAGATAAACTTGCAGGTCATCTGAAAAGGTAGGTTGTGCCTGGCTATGATAGAGCCCAGAGGCAACATGTAAAGCGATAACAATAAAGGGCCCAGTATGGAGCCTTGGGGCACACCACAGAACAAAGGAGCAGCAGAGGAGGATGATTTAGTACCTCATTGGTACTAAATCAACATTATCCAAAACTGACAGCTTTTCTCTTCCCATTGAAGAGAAAAGGGTGTCGTTCTTGACAGAACTCTATCTTTCCAGTACTCTTTCTTTCCAGTCTCACATCAATACGTCACCCAGTCTGCATACTTTCATCTGCGTAACATTTACCGCCTTCGCCCCTCCCTTACCCCCCATACCACTGCCATCCTCATTCACAGTCTCGTTACTTCCCACCTGGACTACTGGTCTCTACTGGTCTCTCTCACAAATCCCTCCATAAGCTGCAACTGGTCCAGAACTCAGCTGCCCGGATCATCACCAGAACCTCATCACGCCCACTCTGCTACGACTACACTGGCTCCCCATTAAACACCACATCCAGTTCAAGATTCTCCTCCTAACATTCAAGGCCATCCATAACCTCGCTCCTCCATACCTGTCTGACCTCATCTCTGTCGCCCTCAGATCCTCTGCTTCCACCCACCTGTAGGTCCTCTGCCCGTCTCACCACCAGGGGGAGCAGGGCCTTCAGCTGTTCTGGTCCTCGGCTCTGGAACTCACTTCCACCAGGAATTAGATATTTGGACTCTCTCCTCTCTTTTTCTGTCTTTATCCAGCTGGTCTTCATCAGGAAGGTCCCTCCATATGATCCAGGTCCTGGTCCAGGTTTCTTCTTCTTAAAGTGGAGTTTTTCTTGCCACTGTTTGGTTTAAAGGTTTTTTTCTCCCTCTGTGGGAGAAAAAACTTGCCATTATTCTTGATTAGGATTCAATATTATACTTTCAGTTAATGATATTTGCTCTGTAAAGTGCGAAGATCAAAATCCGCAATCGGGAGCTGGAGCCCCCCGGAGCCTAAATAATGTGTTTATAATATTTTTTAAATTAAAGTAGCGAGACACTGCAGCGAAACAAGACAAAGGCTCAACTGTGGTCTTTCTGTTTCCTTCACAGCCTCTGGTCTCTGAACCGTAGTAAAGAAACCGCTGGTATTGTGCTATTTTTAGCTCATAATTAGCGGCTAACACGCTAACAACAACAACAGAAAAAGTCTGGTTTTCTCTGCATGGAACGGGAACTTTATTCTGGCACTGCAGGAACTTGTAACATCACACAGGTTGTATTGTTGGGCTCCTGTCGGTTAACAGAGAATGTAAATCTATACACGCTGGGCTGCTGTTGATGCTCACTACACTTTTCATTAGGGATGGGCATAATTAATCGATTCATTGATGATTGATCATTAAGAATTTGGTCGAAGAAATTAATTTTCGTCGATGTTTTCGTCGAATTTTCGTTTTTTTTTTTTTTAAACAATCTGAATGTAGGTTATCAGTGCACGTCCTCAAACAATGCGATGCATTTCTCTGTGCCACCAATAGAAATTTGCCACCAGGGGGCACATTTCACCATCACCCTACCCTGGCTGGACTCAGTTGTTACATGCGAGCTTCTGTAGGTCATCGCCTAATCATGAAGCGGTCGCGGTGAAGTGTGGCGTGGAACCATTTTAGTTTAGAAAATGACCAAGTGTACTGCAATCACTGCAATGCTAATTACAAATACAATTAATCGACAACGACAATGATGTATCACTTGAACAACGCGCATCCAAGCCTTGCAAAGGATTGTGGAGGCGGTTCATCATCAGCCTAGCCTAGCCTAGCCTAGCCTAGCCTCAACTTGTTGTTAGCACGCACCAGAAGGAGCTGCAGCGCACATCGAGCACACAACAAGCGCATCTTTTTAAGAAACAAAAAGCCTGTAATACTGGCGCCTTGATATAAATTGTCCTTGTTACGTAGTCTCCTCGATATCTCTTCTTTTATTATCGTTGTTTTTTAAAGAAAAGAAACAGGAAATGTCACGTTATTCTCGACCACAACATCCGGGCCACTGAACACATCTGAGCATGCGTGAGCCATAGCAACCAGGCCATAGCAACCAGGCCAAAGGGGAAAACAAATGTCACGCTGATATCGAGAATAATTGTGATAGTTTTCAATATAAAAATG
Source organism: Hirundichthys speculiger (assembly GCA_018398805.1). Classification (NCBI taxonomy): domain Eukaryota; kingdom Metazoa; phylum Chordata; class Actinopteri; order Beloniformes; family Exocoetidae; genus Hirundichthys; species Hirundichthys speculiger. The sequence goes on from JAGFBZ010000761.1 coordinate 19,088, forward strand.
CTAATGATTAATCGATTATTAATCATTAATTCTCCCGACGATCGAAGAATAAATCTCGACCAATTGCCCATCCCTACTTTTCCCTACCCCGTTTTAGTTCTTCCGTCCCACGACACACACACTACGTTACCCATAAGGCCACACCATTACCCATAAGGCCACCTTCTTAAAGGGGCCAGGCTGGCTCACAACATTTCTTGGCTGTGAGAGAACGCGCACAACATCCTGTGATGTTTCCACGATTTTTTTCTTGATTTTTTTTAAAAATTATATTATATATTTTTTGAAAAATCTGCTACTAACTAAAACCGCGGAATTGGCGAGGGATCACCGTAGACGTCAGTGACAGTAAAAATTCATGGGAGGTGGAGAACAAGGAGAGCGGAGGGAAATCGATGACAGGAGGCCCCGCCAGCAGCAGGGACGCCTCCCGCCCCGTCCGCCACCAGGCGCTACCGGCCGCTCCGGTAGCGGCGGCACACGCCGGTCGCTTGTTCGCGCAAAGGTCACGGGTGTTGCTCTGTGAACGCCTTTTGTTCCGAGCATCACAAGGGTTTGCGTCTCATCCTTTTCGTCGCCGTCCACCAGAACCGTCAAAACGTTTGACGCTCCAGTGTTTCGCAGTCGAACATCTGTAGCGCTCTTTTTTTTTTTTTTAACCCCCAGCGCATGCGGCGTCTGCGACAGCAGGAGCTGTAGATGATAACGGTCTGATGCGATTTGAAACATTCAAGGTGACGGTTTCTTGACTTGACAGCGATGCAACGACAGCACGAGTAACCTCTCTGGTAGTGGAGGCCGTCCTGCTCTCAACGCCGTTACGCAATTTGAGCCGAGAGGCCAAAAAAGTACAAAGAATCCTTTCAGTCCGTGTAGCACCAGATCAAACACCTGCTTTGAAACGCTGCTCGTTCCACTTCATTTACTCAAGTCACTTCTTTGATGTCGTAACTCACCAGACAATCCGGATCGGACGGCTCCGGGCCTCCCTGCTGGCCGCGACGACCCGCTGTTTCTGCACGAATGCGAAGGCGGCGATGACGTAAAACGGTATTTACGGTGTCACATACTTGGCAGCAGCGAACGGACCGCAGCCAAGGGGGCTCTTTGTGACCACGAAGATGGCGATAAATACGAAAAGAAAAACTAAATCAGTGGATGGAAACAAACGGAAGGAGGATGAATGCTCGGAGATTGATTTTCACTTCAGTTGACGTTTATGAAGCTCTTTGAACCTGTTGTGTTGGAGCTGAACTGACTCGGTGCAACGGATTCCAAGGAGCTAAACTCATTTAGCACCTTTAGAGCGACGGCGTGCTAACGCGGACGCACACTAGCGGGCCGCCGGTACAGCCTACCAGTGAGGGATTGGACCCTGCGTCACAGATTCATCAACACGCCTGAAACGTTCCTCAGGAGATCCCAGCCCACGTGGGCGTGAGAACATTACGGAGTCGCTGCAGATTTATCGGCTCCATGTCCTCGGATGCAAATCTCCCCGTTCCACCGAATTCCAAATCCGCTCTACGGGTTTGATGTCTGTTCGAATGGCCTCGTTGTCACGCTCCACTTTAGACCTCGGCGTTAGGAAGCAGGAAGTGGAGACAAGTTGGTTTGAGACGAGCAGAGAGCAGAGGGAGGAGGAGCAACAAGCAGGTTGGAGCGGTTTAGAACTGGTACAGAACTGGTACAGAACCGGCACCGGGTATCAGTTCTGGTTTCAGGTGGAAGTGGGACCGCATCAAGGATCTGCTCCGAGCCCCTCCCCCTCCCCCCGTCCTGTCCCATCTTGGTTGTACCTCAGACCGATGAGGATTAACTAGGCCTGGAGCTGGAGAGATACGGGCGACTGGAGCTGGATGGAAACGGGCGACCGATAAAAAAAAAGGGTGACCAATAAGAAACGGGCGACTGGAGCTGGAGAGAAACAGGCAACTGGAGCTGGAGAGAAACGGGCATCCGATAAGAAACAGGCGACCGATGAGTAACGGGCGAATGAAACTGAATAGAAATGGGCAACCGATAAGAAACAGGCGACTGGAACTGGATAGAAATGGGCAACCGATAAGAAACAGGCGACTGGAACTGGATAGAAATGGGCGACCGATGAGAAACAGGCGACTGATGAGTAAAGGGCAACTGAAGCTGGATAGAAACAGGCGACCGATGAGAAACGAGCGATCGATGAGTAACGGGTGACCAATGAGAGGCGACTCGAGCTGGAGAGAAATGGGCGAACGATGAGAAACGGGTGACTGGAGCTGGTGAAAAATGGGTGACTGGAGCTGGATAGAAATGGGTAACCGATGAGAAACGGGCAACTGGAGCTAGAGAGAAATGGGCGACCGATAAGAAACGAGTGACCGATGAGAAACGGGTGACTGGAGCTGGTGAAAAATGGCCGACCGAGCTGTCCAGGCGACTCGAGCTAGAGAGAAACGGGCGACTGGAGCTGGAGAAGATATTGTAGGAAAGTCGGAGCTTGGCTCCCGTCTGTTTTTCTTTTGCAGCTGTGAAGAAACTGACAATAATCCATAATAATCAGCGCTCAAGTCTCTCATACTGTTGGCCAGATTTGTTCCGACCCAGCTACACCAGATTTGCTCCGACCCAGCTAAACCACGGCCATTTATTTTGTCTGTGTCACGCGTGGTGTTTCAGATATACTGTGACATCACATTTATCCATTCATTATAAAACTGGCTGACCTTTATCTGTCCATCCATCATCCACACCCGTTAAGGCCTTTAAAGGGTCGTGAAGATCTGCTGGAGCCTTTTCCAGCTCTCTTCGGGTGAAAGGAGACTCTTTTACTATTTTTTTAAATTCACTTACACTTTCACTTATGTGAAACAAATTAGGTGGAACACTCTTTAGATTTGTTTCTTTTCTGTAGAGGGAGATGAACGGATGAGCTGACAACGAGGTCATGGCGTGTTCTGTCGTCCTCGTACATCGCGCTGGACCTTCTTCCTCTGGTTTTTCCAGGCCAACGGGACACCACGGTGCCTCTTTAAATGCCCTCATGTAGGTTAACTGGTGCCGTTACGGTAGCACATGTTCGTCACTTGTTTGCACACGGGTCATGGGCTGCCGTGTGACCGTCTTTTGTTCAGAGAATCACAAGAGTTCATGGTTCATTCAAGCTTGAAAATGATGCCGTGCTTCATTTCCGGACGTTCATTAGCTCCCGTTTACCGGAACTTAGAAGCAACATAGCTTCACTGTAACTCCAAAGAGCAACGTTTTTCGCTTCTTTTTTTCCTCTTTACCTGCTCTGATATGCAACACGCTGTATATTTTAAATTTATGCCGATGACTCTTCTTGTGAATGGAACATGCCGTGCTACTCTGGAGCCGTCATGTGAGCGGAGAGGCCAAAGCTACAAAGAGCCCACGTGGTACAAACTGGACTGAGAGGCCGATGCAGACCGTGACCAAGGGTTCCCGCTCCTTCTTTTCTTCTGCTGGTTCCTTTGGAAGCTGGTTACCAGCGACAAATCTGGGACGGTGAACCGCATTGGCCGTGTGGGCGTTGGTCAACGTGCATGAGCTTCACAGGTCTTACATGCCGGTTTGGGGTAAAGCCGACGTGGTGGATGAATACTGATTCAGGACAGTCGTTGCACGGCTGCTGCACATCAGGGAACTATTGACTGGAAATTAAGATTTGAAATTAACCTCTGTTAGGTGCTAAATGCGGGTTACCGTGTTTTCCGGACTATAAAGCGCACCTGAATATAAGCCACACCCACTAAAGTTTAAACGAAATATATATTTTGTCACATATAAGCCACACCGGACTATAAGCCGCCCGTATCCAGACTGAGAAAATTCAAGATTCAAGATTCAAGTCTCTTTATTGTCATTATGCAGGCATAACGAAATTTTGCACGACTCCCGGCAGGCACACACATAAATATACACATAAAATACACACATAAATAAATCAATAAATCAATAAATCAATAAATCAAAATAGATTTTTACATTTAAAGATTTTGTACCATAAGTGTTTATTCACATACCTGAACTGATTGTTTCTGAACAGAACCTGTAACACGGCAGTAAAAGTGCTGATCAAACAAAACAGAAAAGTCATTGATGGTTTTATTCATTTTCCTCCTGCACACTAAAACCAAGTTGCTTTATTTTTCCTCCTCCTGTGTACTGAAACCCCCCCACACAGCAAAGACATCCGGAACCGACCCGCGAAATGGACCCGTATCGGGATCCGATTTGGCTCCACGCTGCGTCCGGTCCGCATCTGCGATTAAAACCTTACCTCTGCGGCGGGTCCATTCAGAACCCTGAAATCCAACAAACTGACCGGACAAACTGATAAATCCAGGTGTGTCTGAGTAGCTACAATGTTCACCTGGATTAATCAGTTTGTCCAATAATAACAGGTATTGATGCTCATAAAAAGAGTAGCATAGCCAACATAGGCTACTGAACAAAAACAGAATAGCCTTTAACTACTTGGTTTGTTTTTTGGTTTTTGCACTTCCTGCTAGAGCGCCCCCTGAGGGCTGAAGAAACATTCATGGAAAAGCCGCATCTCTGTATAAACCTCATGGTTTAAAGCGCGGGACAAAAGTAGCGGCTTATAGTCTGGAAAATTCAGTTATTTTTAAAGTGCTGGGTCACGTTGCTGTACATGAAACTATATATAGGAAATAAAAATTAAACTCATACATGGGAACTCCATCTCCTTAATGAATTCACAGTTTCTCCTTTTCAGCGTGTCCAAACCTTCTCTATGTAACCTGGACTTTTTAGACGTCTAACCCTGGCTCTTCCTCTGATGTGCCTGTTTTTAAAGACTGTCCAACCTTCTCACCCCAAAAGAACATCTAAACATGTTTTAACTGTCACCTCCAGCTCTGCTAGCTGTCTCCTGGTCAGAGAGAACAGCTGTCTTTCCCTTCACTCTCCCTGCTACTCTTCTATCACATATAACTGCAGTCTTCTCCAGACTTGGAGCGCCTGAGATGGATGTGAACAGAGGGAGGGAGATGATGTTTCAGATGTCTGGTGGGAGTGAATTCCAGTGGATGGAGGAGGATGATCAGGCAGGAGGAAGTAGCGACGTGGAGATCAGATCGATAAGGAGTGGAGTGCTTATGGGTGACTTTGAAAGTATACACTGTATTGTCTGGACTATAAGTCATACTTTTTTTAGTAGTTTGGCTGGTCCTTATATTTCGAAGCAACTTGTATATCAAAAAAGGAACAAGTCCAGACGGAGGAATGAGTCCACAGACGGAGGAAAGAATCCACAGATGGAGGAATGAGTCCACAGCTGGAGGAATGAGTCCACAGATGGAGGAACGAGTCCACAGGCGGAGGAAAGAATCCTCAGATGGAGGAATGAGTCCACAGATGGAGGAATGAGTCCACAGCTGGAGGAATGAGTCCACAGATGGAGGAACGAGTCCACAGACGGAGGAAAGAATCCTCAGATGGAGGAACGAGTCCACAGATGGAGGAATGAGTCCACAGATGGAGGAACGAGTCCACAGATGGAGGAATGAGTCCACAGATGGAGGAACGAGTCCACAGATGGAGGAACGAGTCCACAGATGGAGGAACGAGTCCACAGATGGAGGAACGAGTCCACAGACGGAGGAACGAATCCACAGACGGAGGAACGAGTCCACAGACGGAGGAATGAGTCCATAGATGGAGGGACGAGTCCACAGATGGAGGAACGGGTCCATAGATGGAGGAACGAGTCCACAGATGGAGGAACGGGTCCATAGATGGAGGAACGAGTCCACAGATGGAGGAACGAGTCCACAGATGGAGGAATGAGTCCACAGATGGAGGAACGAGTCCACAGATGGAGGAACGGGTCCATAGATGGAGGAGCGAGTCCACAGATGGAGGAAAGAATCCACAGCTGGAGGAACGAGTCCTCAGATGGAGGAACGAGTCCACAGATGGAGGAACGAGTCCACAGATGGAGGAACAAGTCCTCAGATGGAGGAACAAGTCCTCAGATGGAGGAACAAGTCCACAGATGGAGGAACAAGTCCTCAGATGGAGGAACGAGTCCTCAGATGGAGGAACTGGTCCACAGATGGAGGAACAAGTCCTCAGATGGAGGAACAAGTCCTCAGATGGAGGAACAAGTCCACAGATGGAGGAACAAGTCCTCAGATGGGTCCTTGAACATCTGCTGCTGGCTGGGGCTCATCAACGGTCCTTTTATCACCCGCTCTTATTGAGCCTTTAGACTCCGCCCCTTTCTCACTCCTCTGCCATCCTGGTTTACAGCCTCTTCACCTCCCGTCTTGATTATTGCAGCTCATGTGATTTAATGCATCTGTAAAGCACTTTGAACTGCCTTGTGTACACATTGTGTTCTACAAATAAACTTGCCTGGCCACTCCTCTTTGGTATCCCCCATAAATATCTCCATAATCTTCAACTGGTCCAGAACCCACATCATCACCAGAACCCCCTCCTTTCACCACATCACCCCTGTCCTCCAGTAGCTCCGCTGGCATCTGGGTAAATTCAGAAACACCTTCAAAATCCTCCTCCATACCTTCAAAGCCCCCCCCCCCCCACCCCCTTGTGTGCCCTGAAAGGCACTTTTAAATAAATTGTATCATCATTATTTTTAACGGGGAGAACCAGACAACAATCATGAAAGAAATGTTAAATAACTGGGCCGACTGGAGGATGTATCAGTGTCTACAGTGCAGGGAATGGAGGTCATGTGGGACACCGTGTGCTCTCAATCTGACAGGGAAATCTGTTGGAACTGTGAAAAAGAAGCACAGATACAACTGGTAAGAGAAATCCTGCTAGAGTCAGACTGGCTCTGAGAGCTGTCATTTTACATTTTATTTCAGCTTCAGCTCCAGTAAACCACTCAAAAACCATCACTGACTCTCCCCTGTTCTTGACAGTCGCAGCTGTGATAAAGACTGAGATAAAACTGTTTTTGACCAAACATCTTCCATAAAATTTTAAAGGGTAGGTTGCAGCCAGGTGCTGCTAATTGTGGGCCATCGATCAACTGATTGTCAGCAAGTGTGCAGACCTCTAAAAAGGCTGTTTCCCTTCCAGGGCGATGACAGCCCATCATCTCCAACCCACCATTACCGGGCCTACATCCCCAACCCATCATCCCCAACCCACCATCCCAGAACCCACCATCCCCAAACCCACCATCCCCAACCCATCATCCCCAACCCACTATTACCGGCCCATCATCCCCAACCCACTATTACCGGGCCATCACCCCCAACCCACCATCTCCAACCCACCATTACCGGGCCATCATCCCCAAACCATCATCCCCAACCCATCATCCCCAACCCATCATCCCCAACCCACCATCCCCAACCCACCATGCACAACCCATCATCCCCAACCCATCATCCCCAACTCCCATCCCCAACCCACCATCCCCAACCCACCATCCCCAACCCACCATGCCCAAACCCTCATCCCCAACCCATCATCCCCAACCCACCATCCCCAACCCACCCCAACCCCCCATCACCCACATCCCAACCCATCCATCCCCAACCCACCACAACCCACCATGCACAACCCACCATCCCCAACCCATCATCCCCAACCCATCATCCCAACCAATCATCCCCAACCACTCACAACCCAATCCCCAACCCACCATCCCCCCAACCCACCCATGCACAACCCATCATCCCCAACCCACCATCCCCCATCCACCCACCATCCCCACCCAAAAACCACCATCACAACCCCACCATCCCCAACCCATCATCCCAACCCATCATCCCCAACCCATCCCCCCAACCCAACCACCACAACCCATCATCCCCAACCCATCATCCACAACCCACCATGCACAACCCATCATCCCCAACCCATCATCCACAACCCATCATCCACAACCCACCACCCAAAACCCACCACCCCCAACCCACCACCCAAAACCCACCATCCCCAACCCACCACCCAAAACCCACCATCCCCAACCCATCCCCAATCAGGTTTGCAAGACAGCCTTTTTTCATCTCCGAAATATTGCCAAGATCAGGAGCATCCTCTCCCAGGGTGACGCCGAAAAATTAATCCACGCGTTTTTTAGCTCTAGACTGGATTACTGTAATGCGTTGTTAGCAGGATGTCCGAAAAGCTCGCTAAATAGCCTTCAATTGATCCAGAACGCAGCAGCGAGGGTGCTGACAGGAATCCGTTAGCGAGATCACATCTCTCCCGTGTTAGCCTCCCTCCATTGGCTTCCCGTGAAATTTAGAATTGAGTTTAAAATTCTGCTTCTCGCATATAAGGCCCTTAATGGCCTAGCTCCGCGCTATTTACAAGACTTGATAGCATGTTATGCTCCTAATAGAGCTCTCCGCTCTCAGAGTGCAGGATTACTCTTCGTTCCTAGAATATCTAAAAGTAGGTTTGGAGGACGGGCCTTCTGCTACCAGACACCTTTTTTATGGAACCAGGTACCAGTTTGGGTTAAGGAGGCTAATACCATCTCCATTTTTAAAACTAAATTGAAAACATTTCTGTTCAGTAAAGCCTACAATTAGTCTAAACTATAGTGTGTAGGGGCTAATAGTTATAGCTACAATTAGTCTAAACTATAGTGTGTAGAGGCTAATAGTTATAGCTACAGTTAGTCTAAACTATAGTGTGTAGGGGCTAATAGTTATAGCTACAGTTAGTCTAAACTATAGTGTGTAGGGGCTAATAGTTATAGCTACAATTTGCTAAACTATAGTGTGTAGGGGCTAATAGTAATAGCTACAGTTAGTCTAAACTATAGTGTGTAGGGGCTAATAGTTATAACTATAGTTGTAGTGGTAAGACTTGAGTAGCTCGTCTTAATCACAGCTTCGTCATAGCTATGCTGCTATAGGCCTACGCTGCAGGGGGACACCAACATGATCTGCTGAGTGGTGTCTCCACTGCTCTTCTCCTTTTTCTTCCCTTTCTTCCTCCCTTCCTCCTCCTCCAGCTCATTTATAATTATTTGGGAGCACCCTGTTACTGAAACTGTGCTCCATATTCTTTGCTTTCCTGTGTTTGTTGTGCTGTTTCTGCCCCCTTTTCTCTTTGTGTATTTGCAGGCCAGAGTTTCCTGGGTTTCATGCTGACTTGCAGTTCCATCCACTGTCCATCCCGGGGTTCTCCTCCACTTGTGTTTGGGTGCCGACTGGCGTGGTGATCGGCGACCTGGTCCTCTGGCCATCTCATCCCAGTGCTGCTGCCTCCATCTGTTTATATTTATATATCGCATCCTTTTGTTTGAAATCCTACCCTTCTCTTTTCCTAAACCCAAACCCCCTCCTCCTCCCCCCCCTCCTCCCCCTTTTCTCGCACACACCTCACCTACACCCCACCCGCACATTACTGATACTCAAGAGCCTATCATAGCTCATTACGCTGACCACACGCCCAAGGGCCCTCCATAGCCCGCTTGCATTCACCCTACAACAATTCCACTACTTCTTTATTATTATTTTTTACTTTTTCTGTGCTCTCCTCTCTCTGTCCTACATCCTCTTTCTGTCCTCCATCTTCTCTCTGTCCTCCATCCTCTCTCTGTCCTGTCTCCCCTCTTTTCTTTCTTTATCCAGCTGGTCTTCATCAGGAAGGTCCCTCCATATGAGCCAGGTCCTGCTCAAGGTTTCTTCCTCTTAAAGTGGAGTTTTTCCTTGCCACTGTTTGGTATAAAGGTTTTTTTTCTCCCTACGTGGGAGTTTTTTACCTGCCATTATCATTGTTTGGATTTAATTATATAATCTTAGTTGATGATATTTGCTCGGGGGTCATGATCTGGGTCTCTGTAAAGCGCCTAGAGACAATTGTCATTGTAACAGACGCTATATAAATAAAATTGAATTGAATTGAATTGAACCCACCATCCCCAACCCATCATCCCCAACCCACCATCCTCAACCCATCATCCCCAACCCATCATCCCCAACCCACCATGCCAACCAACCCACATCCCCAACCCACCATCCTCAACCCATCACCACCAACCCAAACCCCCAACCACAAAACCCACCATCCCCAACCCACCATCCCCAACCCACCATCCCCACCAACATCCCCAACCCACCATCCTCAACCCATCATCCCAACCCACCATCCCTAACCAACCATCCAACCCCCAACCCCCAACCCCAAAACCCCAAACCCACAAACCTCAACCCACCCATCCCAAAACCCATCCAACCTCAACCCATCAAAACCTCAAACCCAACTAAAATCCCAAACCATCATCCCCCCAACCCATCAACCCAATCATCCTCAAAACCCACCACCAATCCCAACCCATCATCCCCAACCCACCAGTCCCCAACCCATCATCCCCCAAAAAAAAACCAATCCCCAAACCAACCAAACCCAACCAAACATCCCCAAAACCAAGCAAATCCCAACCAAATCAAAAAATCCTCAACCCAACCATCCCCAAACCCATCAATCAACCCAAAGACCCCCAAACCAGCCCCAACCCAATAAAAAAAAACCCCCATCCCCACAACCCATCATCCCAAAACCAATCCTCAAAACGAAACCCCAACCATCCCCACCAACCCACCCTCCTCAACCCACTCCCCACCCCAAAATCCCACCCAGAACCCATCATCCGCAACCACACCACCCCAAACCCAATCCTCAACCCATCATCCTCAACCCAACCCACCACCCCAACCCCACCAACCCAAATCAAACCCATCAACCCACCAGCCCAACCCATCATCCCCAACCCAAACCCCCCAACCATCCAAACCCACCACCCATCAACCCAACCCACCCATCCCACAACCCCCAACCTCACCCAACCCCCACCCCAACCCACCATCCTCAACCCATCATCCCCAACCCACCATCCCCAACCCACCATCCCCAACCCACCATCCCCAACCCACCATCCCCACCCATCCCCAAACCCACCATCCCCAACCCACCATCCCCAACCCATCATCCCCAACCCATCACCCACAACCCATCATCCACAACCCACCATCCCCAACCCATCATCCTCAACCCACCATCCTCAACCCATCATCCCCGACCCACCATCCTCAACCCATCATCCTCAACCCATCATCCCCAACCCACCATCCCCAACCCATCACCCACAACCCATCATCCTCAACCCACCATCCTCAACCCATCATCCCCAACCCACCATCCTCAACCCACCATCCTCAACCCATCATCCTCACTGCGTTCTTCAGAAGCACCATCAGGATCATCTTCATCAGCTGCGTCTCTGTGAGGGTTGGAGGCTGCAGTGCCTCTGACTGGAAGAATGTGGGGAGAGTGGCGAGGACAGCGGAGGAAATCATTGGGACATCAGTGACTCCCACCATGGACTTTTTTCCACCGGCGGAATTCTGTTCAGCAGAATTCGGTGTACAACCAGAAGGTTCTGTCAGAGCTTTTCTTTTTCCCTCCAGGTCACCAGACTGCTGAACGCTACATGAAAATACGCTTCTCATGGTTGAGAGCATGTCTTTGGTGACCCGAACATATCACATCACAATCGTTTGCACCATTAAAGTCTCCTTTGAACTTCACAGCTGTTAAATCACATTTTGAGTTAAAAACGTTGATCGCCAGACTTCAGGAGACCATCGTTGTGACTGACAAGGCCAATCACGAGAGTGGACAGACGTTCAGTGCAGGTGAAGAAGACACCTGATCCTGTAGAGACCGTCGGGATCCGAACACACGTCACAGAGCTGATGGATGCAAACGAGAGAAACAGGCATTTTTTTTACCAGTTCAGGTTTGTTCGGCGCCACCAGCAGTGAGCCGTGTCACGGTTGGTAATCGGGGCGGTTCATTCTAGCACATTCCCATCCCATATGATCCCAGCAGTGAAAAGAAGAGGAAGCAAGAAATGGATCTATTTTGAGAGCGTTAAAGCTCTGATTATGTGGAGAACTTGACGCTGATGTGCCGTTGTAGTTCAACACTGATCTCTTGATGTTGACAACAGATTATTATTATTTTTTTTTTTAGATTTAGAATCAACTTTTTTGCCAAGTACGATTTTATACATATGAGGAATTTGTTGTGGTGATGATGGTGCATGCAATTAAGGATAAAATATAACAAACACACGTTACAGCTTCGCTGTAATAGACGGACCGAGTTACTGGACATTCTTTCTTTCATTTTTTTTTTTTTTTTTTTTTTAAAGCCATCTAATCCTCCCGTTTTGGTCCTATATGTGGCCACTTTATTTGCATGAGCAACAGCACTTACATGTTGGAAGCATTTGTGCTGAATCAAAAGAAAATCTGAAGCAAATTAAGCGCAGATTGAGAGATTCAGAGCTTTAATTTACCAGCAGCAGCTGCTCTGACGAGGTCATAGTTTTCACGGCTTCTCAACTGTCTTTTTTTTTTCTCCCTCATTTGCTGTGACATTGAAACAACTAATAAAGAGGCCAAAGGAAGATGGTACGAATGAAGACAAAATATTTTACACCCGAGGAGCTCAAACCCGTAAAATCACACCAGTAAAGTGGATGACAGAGACCAAGGAGGAAAACGAAAGTGCGCGACGTCGGAATCACTTTCATCAATGACTAAAACTGCAGTCAAACTGCAAGCGGATCATCAAAGGGAATTGCAGCTAATCTCAGTACGTGTGCGTTCAAGGCGTTCTTAAGCAGGCCATCATGTTGATCAAAGACTTACTGATTCAGAAATGGTTTGGCTCCTATTGTTGGCCGAGTGACAAAACGGCTTATAATGGAAACACATGAGGCTGAATACATAATATGTTAAAAAAAAAACATAGCTGCTGATAATAAACTGAAAACAGTCCCTCTAGAGCAGTGATTCTCTACCGGGGGTCCGCGGACCCCTAGTGGTCCGTGGTGTAACTGCAAGAGGTCGGTGATAATGAAATATATATTTTTTTAAAAAGATCCACTGACATTTATAGAAATAAATTATTACATTACTCAAATGTGACCAAGACCTCAGTATCTACCTAAACTACAGAGGGTAACATGAGCTTTTTCTCTTTCACAAGCTCATGATGAATACACACGGTATATATATACACATACATACACATATATATGCAGTGGAGGAAATAAGTATTTGATCCCCAGCTGATTTTGCCAGTTGTCATACTAAGAAATAAATGAACAGTCTCAGACTTCTATGGCAGCTTTATTTTAACAGTTACAGAAAGAATATTGAAAAAAAATTGAGAAAATAACATGAAATGAAAAATAAAAATTAATTTATAAGTCATTGAGGGAAATAAGTATTTGGTCCCCGACCAACCTTGACCAGTGTTGGTTCCCACAGACCACTGGCATACTCCTAATCTCACTGAAGTAATTACCTGCATGAGAGACACCTGTTCCACATAGTCACCTGTATAAAAAGCCACCTGCCCACAGACTCAGTAATACTCCACCATCTCCACCATGGGCAAGACTAAAGAGCTGTCAAAAGATGTCAGGGACAAAGTTGTTGAACTCCACAAGGCTGGAATGGGCTACAAAACCATCAGAAGCTGAATGAGAAGGTGACAACTGATGGTGCAATTATTCTGAAGTGGAAGAAGAACAACATGACTGTTAATGAACCTGGGCTGGGGGCTCCATGGAAGATATCACCTGGTGGGGTCTCAATGATCATGAGAAAGGTTAGAGATCAGCCAGAGCTACACGGGAGGAGCTGGTTCATGATCTCAAGGCAGCTGGGACCACAGTCACCAAGAAAACTATTGGTAATACACTGAGACGCAATGGTTTAAAATCCTGCAGTGGTCCAAGGTCCCTCTGCTCCAGAAGGCTCAGGTCCAGGCCCGACTCAGGTTTGATAACGAACATATTAATGACTCAGAAAGAGACTGGGAGAAGGTGCTGTGGTCAGGTGAGACTAAAACTGAGCCTCAACTCAACTGGACGTGTTTGGAGGAAGAGAAATGCTGAATATGAGCCCAAAAACACCATCCCTACTGTCAAGCATGGCGGTGGAAGCCTTATGCTTTGGTGGTTTGCTCTTCTAAGGGGACAGGTGGACTTCACCGCATCGATGGGAAGATGAACGGGGCCATGTACCGCAGAATCTTGGGTGACAACCTCCTTGCACAAGGACATTGTAAATGGGTCGTGGACGGGTCGTCGTCATGACAACGACCCAAAACATCCAGCCAAGGAAACAAAGGAGTGGCTCCATCAGAAGCACATCAAGGTCATGGAATGGCCTAGCCAGCATGGTTCGAATTACGGGGGAGCTAAGGGGAGCTCGGCTCCCCCGAGAGGGACATGAGCTCCCCTGAGAGCCTGCCCTGAGACATTCAGGGGGAGCTCTAAAGAATTGTCCACTTATTTTATTTCTCTACATTGAGGTTCCTGAAATAAAGAGAATAAACATGTCATGGCTGTTGTGTGTTTAGTGCTATTTAATGTTCAATATTTCTAAGCATTTGCCTCAACTAGTTATCATAATTCCATATATTCCTGTTATAGCTGTGGCGACGCTGGAGGAGAATTGTTAGATTTACGTAGCCGCACATGAACTCCTCATTAGTGAATGGGTGGACTGGGGGGATTTTTGGTGGTATACTGTATTTGAAATTGAAGCAATGAACGGGAATGATATTTGGCTAATCCTCAAATTATATTGAAAATGTCCAAACGGAAACAGCCAAGTCTCGGACAGTTTGGATTTTTGAATTAAACGAAGACAACAACAGCCACGGTTAGTACTGACAACAGTGCAAGTGGACCGACTACTTCAGCTAGTGGTCGGTCTGGCTTTGGTCCGATTTATCAGACTGTATTTTTATGATTTATGTTCCCAAACTAAGACGCTGGTATTGTTTTATTGAAAATCACTTGAAATCACTGGGTCTCTGTAAAGCGCCGAGAGACAACTGACATTGTAACAGACGCTATACAAATAAAGTTGAATTGAATTGAATATCGGAGCTTGTTTCAGCACCATGCATAGCGCTGCTGGATGTGTGTGCGTTGTTTGCTGAAATAGTCCAAAGTGTAAACGTGTGCCTCCGTAATATTGTGCTGTTGCGTGTTGGGCCGTATGCGCAAAGAGCTGTCCATTCACCACTGGCGGGTTTATCATGTTGTGTGAAAAATATCCTCCTCATGTTGTAGTATGGTTCATTTATTTATTTCATGTGTGCAATTTTAGAGAGAAGGACGGTAATGTTTAAAATGTAGTTTCTTATCTGGGATACTTGAGAGAGTAGAAGTGGATGAAATATTCAAAAAGGTCTAAATAGCCTAAAGTTTTGTGCCAAAATGAAGAAATCAATACTATGAAAAGAAATGTTATGCTTTTTTTTTTTTAATTTAATAATTTCTTATCTTTATATGCGGTCTTATATTCAGGCAATTGTTTACTTTTTCAATTATTAAACAAAATGCATTTGTTGCCGAACAAGAAATCAAACATTTTGTGGTGTTTTTATTTTCTTGTTATAAAAGTAAATTAAGTCCTTGCGGCAGGAAAGACAGCATCTGCTTTCCTGAGCTGACAGACAGTTGAATGTGTTATTGGCGGCACTCGGATAGTGATATGCGCATGTGCACATGGGAAAGTCATGGTGCACACTGTAAAATAGGGCTCCCCCAAGGGTCACTGTGTAATTCGAACCCTGCTTGCCAGTCTCCTGACCTTAATCCTGTTAAACATCTATGGAGAGAGCTGAAGCTGAGAGTTTCCAAGCCTCAAAACCTTCAGGATCTGGAGATGATCTGCAGAGAGGAGTGGACGAAGATTACTCCTGATGTGTTTAAACCTAGTAAGCAACTACAAGAAACGTCTGACAGCTGAGCTGCCAACAAGGGTTTTACCACCAAGTATTAGATCATGTTCTGCTAGGGGATCAAATACTTATTTCCCTCAATGACTTGAAAATTGATTTTTATTTTTCATTTCATGTAATTTTCTCAATTTTTTTTCATTATTCTTTCTATAACTGTTAAAATAAAGCTGCCATAGAAGTCTGAGACTGTTCAATTATTTCTAAGTATGACAACTGCCAAAATCAGTGGGGGATCAAATACTTATTTCCTCCACTGTATATATATATATATATATATATATATATATATATATATATATATATATATATATATATATATATATATTTTTTTTTTTTTTTTTTTTTTTTTTTAATAAGAAATCTTGCACCTGGTTTAGATTGTTGAAGTTACTGGCATGACAGTGTTGATACAAACTTAATATGATCTGCATCATTTTCAAATTATAAGCCCCCTCCAGCATTTCAGTGGGCATACACCATTTATTTCTTTTAAAAAATGCTTTTATTTTGAAATATTTGCAGAAGCTGTTGGAGGTAAAACTCATAACATTAAAGTTCAAGTTAGCGTTCAAAACTGCGATAAAAAAAGAAGATGAAAACACAGTAATACAAAGAATAAGAAGAAGAAGAGGGGAAAAAAGAAGTAGATGACCACTTGTTCCGTACGTAGCAGACTCTCAGCCACCGGAAAAGAAAATGAAAAACAGAAGTCAAAAAGAGACTTTATAAAGAAGAGTATGTCATGTTGGGATTTACAGTAACTGATTGGGACCCTCAGCAGCCAGTGTTTTTATAATTTTATAATTTTTTTTTTTTTTGTTCTTGAAATTAGAACTTGAAAGCTCATATTTGCCTCAGAGTGAATAAATGCCATAATGCAATTTAAAGGCAAGTTTCTTCCGTTTCTATTAGCTATTAGTATGTAATCATGATGTTCAAAATAAATTCAAAATAAAAATCTTATTTTCGCATGTAAAAGTTTCTGTCAGGTGATGTGTCGCGGCACCTGCAGCCTACTGACCTGACCGTGACCCCCTCCCAGTGAGCATCAGTTCTGCTGCTAAATAACAGCGATGAAACAGAGCTCCCTGGTCAATTATTTCAAAATACCTCGACTTGATTTCCAGCAGGACACAAGTCCCACAACTGAGGAGGATGTTTCTCCCTCCCCATCAACAAGCAGGCCCACGACTCCTCCGACACAGGCTAGTGAGGCTACATCAGCTAACAGGCTAGTGAGGCTACATCAGCTAACAGGCTAGTGAGCTAACGTTACAGTGCCAGACGACCCCAACACAGCTACCTCGGGGATCACAGACCTTTCCCTGCATGCCAGCCCAAACTGCAAGCTTTCCCAGCCATGCAAGTTCTCAGTGAAACTTTTTCTGCTAAATGGTATGACCGATACAGTTGGTTAGAGCAGCCTTTCTCAGCCTTTTTTCAGTCAAGACACCTTTCAAAAGTGAATAAAATCTCACGACACCCCAGAGTCAAATATAATCCAAAGACACGCTGCATCGCTCCGACTGTAAATGCATACGTCCTGTTTATTTAGTTGAAATAACCTGAACACGATAACAGCAGGAAAGCTTCTTTTCATCCGTGATGTGCTTGCTTCCATCCATCATCCTTGTATTGCCTCTTTTTAGCCTTATCGCTAGCAGCTAGCTTTGGTAGCTATGGAGCAGATTCAGAGCTGGTGGATGAAGGTTTGATGAAGAAGTCGGCTCCTCTGTGATGTTTCGTTCCTGTGGGGCTTTTCTTTTTAGAAAACCATCCTTGATGCTGCTAAAAA